>JALIZH010021090.1:0-17615 GCA_030522465.1 Rhipicephalus appendiculatus
CAGCAAGAAAAGTAAACATGTGTACCAAATAAACACAAAAAGAAATAAACAACTAATCTAGAGAAACAGCAAGAGCAAATCAATGTCAGACGTAGTTTGGAAGCCCTTATTTTAATATCTAGGCCAAATTTTGTATTTAAACGAGAAACCATACTCTCAGACCACTATTTATGAAAAACCACATTCAAGCGATATTCTGCGAAATTCGGAAGTCCGCCACGTGACCAAAATGTCTTTCTCTCCGAAATATACAAGGAATGCACTGTTTACAATTAACGAAATCAGCACGATTTTTTTCGAATGCATTTCACATCATGATCAAAATGGTAGGGACATTTGAATGAAATGACTCCAATGCGAGGTCGACCCATACTGCTGCGCCGAACCGCACCAACGCAGAGGCCAGACTCGACTGATGTGGCGAAATGCGTAACGACGCGTCTTCTCTTTAGATGCGAAGCAGCTTATGGCGAAGTTCAATCCGGTGGTGGTGGTGGTGGTGTGCTTCCTGACCAGCCTAACTGCGCATGCGCAAACACTCTCCGCACACCTCCTCTCCTACGCTCCTCTCTCTCTCTCTCTCCTCTAGGCATCCCCTGCCCGGCGACCATACCCCCATTGCGCATGCGCGTCCTCTTACTCTCTCTCTCCTCTCCTACGCTCCCCCCTCTCTCCTGTAGGCATCCCTCCCGCGGCGTTTACACTCCCATTGCGCATGCGCGTCCCCCCCCCCCTCTATCCTCTCCTACGTACCTCTCTCTCGCAACGCCGACGCAGGCAGCGTCTGCTAGCGAGTTCCTTGATTGAAAAAAACCGACAGCTCGCGCTGCACAGCCGTTCAACGCCGACGCAGGCAGCGTCTGCTAGCGAGTTTCTTGATTAAAAAATCACGGCGAATCCACGAAGTTAATGATGATGAGTGGGCGAAGCTCCGGATGTAATCTGGTAAACCATCAATCCTCCTTAAATTTTGCCCACTCGATCATCATACAAAGACCTGACACACAAACGCGGGGGGTGTGGTGTGATTATACATACAGTATATACACAATGTTCTATTATTTACATAATGATAAAGTATATACACAATGTTTTATTATTTACATATGGGGTAGATGATGATTTTGTTCAAGAGCTCTTCGGACCACAAGGAGGGGGTTACCCTTATTTTGTTTTCGTCATATATGACGTTAAGCTCAGGGGAACGTTTGTTGTCGGCGTTGCCGTTTTGTCTTTCGAGGGCGAGAGCGCGTTCACGATCGTTTTCATCCATGGCAGAAAGAGAATGTGTGGTCTGGAACGCGCTTACGGAGTGAATGATGATGAGTGGGCGAAGCTCCGGAGGTTCGTCGGTAAACCGTGAATCTTCCGTGAATTTTTGTCCAGTACATCATCAAAGACGTGACAAACACTGTGTGTATATATACAAGAAATTTTATTTATTCGTAAATGGTAGGTAGACGTGGCTTCCGGTCCCCCTTCATTATAACGACTTTATGGTAGTTGAAGTGGAGGGATAGGGGTTCTTATATGGCTCCGTAGAGGATTCCTAGAGGAGAGAAAGGGGTGAGCGTTGGAGAGGAGTGAGAGGGGGGAGGGGACGCGCGTGCGCTGTGGGGTTGTGGGAGGCGGGAAGGAGGGATGGACTAAGCCCCCGCAAGCACATCCAAGCAACATCAAGGAATGGAGTCAACCTGGGCGACAGACACCACCTGCCTAGCCATTGCTAAGCTGCCCCTCTATGCTCTCGGCCATGACTCTAGTGACTGTAGTGGTGGTTGACGGCCTTATTGTACTACAGTGTTCTGCTTGACATAGATGGCCACACCGCCTGCTTCCTCGGTGCACACGATGGGAACTAGAGGTGGTCTGGAACGCGCTTATTCTTCATGGTCATCAACGTCATCGTCATCGTTATCACGTGGGTGGCTACGACGGACGGCGCCGGACTAGCCTATGCCCTAAGGAGCTTCGCCCCTAAAAAACCGACTGCTCGCGCTGCACAACCGTTCACTGGCCACCCCGTATATATAGGCAGTGGATCTTGACCTGCAAGGTAGTGCCGATGGGAGATTTCTCCTGTGCGTTGTCGAACAATAAAAATTCGCAGCGTGCGAGTTAACTAAAAGCGGACTGCAGGGTCTCTGTGTCCAATCGGAGTCTTCTGTCTCTCATTGCCCATTAGCAGCGATTGGCATGTTCCAGCAGGAAACACCGGTCCATTACTGCGTGATTGCGCCTTCCCAGGTTTGTCTCCAGTGCAACGCCGCGAGAAGCGCGAGCGTCAACGCCGCCGCCAGTGTAAGCGTTAGCGCCCGCTGCTTCGCATCTACACATGGTTCCCTTTAGCGGGAGATGGTGTAATTTTTTTTAACCGTAACTCGCTAGTCTCATCCGCTACTTTATAGAGGGCGCCTAGGGTTTCACTTTATTTCTTCAGAATGTTTCGAGAGGGTCAGTGACTCCTAGTGGGTGCCAGTGATCCACAACACAGCTCCGTAGGGGGTGCTAGGCCCCCTAGTCGTCAGACTGATACTGCGAAGTTAAGGTGTTTGATTTTACGCTCCGGTGAAACAAATCGCGGATAAATTGAAATAACTGATTTTCCCTGGTTATTGCCAGGAAAATGCTGTTGGAAAAGCCTCAACGACTCGAGTCCTTCTCTTACTTTTAAGTTCAATAGTGTACCTGCTCAAGTATTTTTGAGCTAATGAACAGCACGTATACACATGACGCCACTGGAACTTCTGTTGTCAGTTTTGTCCTTGTGCTAAGTGGCCAACCAAAATAGGGGCGCTCAAAATTGCTCCGAATGTTGGTAGAGCCATCACGATGTCGGTTCGAAATGTAACATTACAGAACGCCCTATTGAGGATTTCTTTTCTCGTGAGATGCCGATTTCTACATGTCATCGTCTTGCAGTCACCGAACCTTCCTTTTTGGCGCTATATGGCGGCTGCATAACACGAGTGAATGGGTCGTCATTGAGGTTACCGCCTATTCCGCACGTAACTTTGCATGTAGTAGAGAATAATGGAATGCCACAATGTCTCATTTAAATGAACAGTGTGCTCAACCTGCATTGAAAACCGTTGTGATTGTTGAATATTTCTTTAAAACGTGGAAAGCTTGCGCTTGGTCAATCGTGTCTCCCAATGAGGCGTTGCTGTGGTCATTTTCGGCGGGTTTGGCTGAGCAGAAGCTGCTAGTTGCGTCTCGCTTTTATTTCGTTCCAAAAAACCGAGCTGACAATCCAATTAAGCAGTGGCGTAGCCAGAAGCGGCGTTAGATAGGTTCAATGTCCCAACCTATGAATATGTCATCTATACGGGCACACACGTGAACGCAACCATTAACATTCATAAAGGAGGTTCCCCTCCCATCCCTGCCACCCCCGCTTTTTACCCCTGCATCTAAATAGACGTCTGACTATGCCCATCCAGTTTAAGTGACATGTTTAGGCGAATTGGTCGGATAGAATATACATGGAGGCATGCGAAGTAAGGCAACAGTTTGGAGCTGTTATTAAAAAGTAACTAAGTTCACGCCAGAACACGCACACCCCATAAATTCATTGCGTTTTTGTTTTGTCGTTTTCTATGGGTGACAACCCGACAAACTATTTTACCTAGCTTTCTTAGTTTATGCCTGATTATGGTACTCCTATAAAGGGCCTCTGGTCAACCGGGTCAGCGATCAACGCATTTTATGGTTCATCTTAATTTCAACAAAGGGTGCGCCGTACAAAACAGGAACAATAGAAGCGAACGACGGTCCCAGTTTACCAGCCCGAATGACTCTCTTGCTGCAATACATTTTATGGTGTTTGTGTATAGACACCATATTATTGTCTATTAGTTCTCGCAATACCTGGCGTCCCTTTATTGTAATATCAAACAGGGAAATAGTGAAATTTGCTGGCGTCGTCATCACGATTATGAAACGGCGCAACCATGGGATGATAAACACACACGGTGAAGAATACACGAGGACAGGCGCCGGCGCCTGTCTTCGTGTATTCTTCACCGTTTGTGTTTATCGTCCCTTGGTTGCGGCGTTTCATAATCATGAACCCTTACCAACTCGCCCAACAATCAGTGCGACAGAATGTGATATCATCATTACCCCCCGTCAGTACATGGATCTTGTGCGCAGAGGGGATCCCATCACGCCCCGCGTGCAGTATTCTGTGGAATCCAGTGGAGGCGCGAGTGCGAGCGCGTTGTCTACGCGAAGAGAGGGATCAGAGAGATGGTGAACGTGCTCAGCCAGAGTAAGGGTATGCAAGCGCAGCACAGGGCGGGGAAGAAAGGACTTGTACTTGTCCTATAAGCAGCACGTCTGCTGAAATCGAAGACCCACATGAAGCTGCCCCCCTGAGTAGCACAGGTGATGATTAGCTCCCATATCTGCAGATTAGCTGGTGTATTAGCTGCTGTTAGCTGCAGATTAGCTGTGATAGCTGCAGATGAGCTGCTATATCTTGCAGCTAATCTGCACTGATACTATGGTTTGAGCGAATCGGGAAACATAGATCCGTGTGAGTGTCGCGACTTTCATGGCGAGTATCGTTGCCAGCAGTTTTGTAGCTTGAGTTGTGGCGAAAACGTGAATGGTGATGAAACGCCTCTTCTCCCGATCTGCATTCCCTGTTAATCATGCCAGTGTTGCCAAAAACCGTGTTCAGAACAATGTACTGAGATGTGTTCGGGTTTTCTGAACGCGAAAACAGTGTACTCCTTAATATAATAAGTACGCGTATGTTCAATTCAGTACGTAGGAGGGAAAAAGGCACCGGCATTTTCTTTCGTACTAGATGCATTGCTATGGCTTAGAAAGCTGGTACTAAAGGCAAAAGTGTCGTTCTCCTTACCTCTGACGCACTTGCTTTCATTGCAGTTAGTAGGCCACGAGTTTATGCACGCATTCGACGTCTTTAACGTGGATTACGAGTTCTGGGAGGCGGAAGAGGTCAGAAAGGAATACACTAAAAGAGCACTCTGCTTGCGGAGATCGCACAGATCGGTTGTAAGTAATGTTTTCTTAATTCAATGTTTTTTACAAGCGCAAACACACACCCACACGCACTTGTGTATGTGTGGGCGTACATGCGTGTGTGTGTGGGGGGGGGGGGGGGGGGTAGGCGCTCGGCAAATCATTACTTTGCTCTAAAAGCTGCCCTTTTCTTGGAAGTACAGTCTCCCTGCTTTGAGAAATTCGTAAACAGGGGCTGAGTGCTGGAGCCGACGTTTGGACAAGCAGAAACGTCTTTTTCGAGGCTGCAGCTCATTTGCTTAGCGCTTTTGTGCGCATGCTTCGTACCCTCTCCTGCAATCCAAACAAAGGAGGAGGAGAGAGCAACTGCGAAAGTGGGGGAGGCGGTGATGTATAATGAGCGGCCGCCGCGGCGACCTGGGTGAGTCAGAAGGAAGAAGGCATTCCGTGAAATAAATAGTGGCGTTGGTGGTGAAGGGGAGGGGGGGGGGGGCACGTGTCGCTGAATTATGGTTGTTGGAAAAAAACACCACTGAACAATGGTGAATTAGAAATTCCTGCAAGAAAGACTTAAAACTTATCGGTTTCCGTTGTCTATGTACCTGTCACATGGGCTCTTGAGTACATGCGATTAGCAGTGCGAACCCAGCACGAGTGTGCAGTCAGTTCATCAATCAAGCTAGCCAAGCGAAGTGTGTCGTTCTATGTAGATGTTAAGAGTCAGAGTAGCACTTGTATAAGCGTCCTAATATACAGTGCCAGTGTTCTTTGCAGCTCTCTTTAAGTGGCCAGGACGAGGCATTGGACGACACGATCGACTCCGAGAACCTAGGTGATCTTGTGGGAACCATGATTGCGTACGCAGCCTTCGCTGCGTTGCCCGAGAAAATAAGGATCGTAAGGCTATCCGGACTGAACATGTCATCGGAACAGCTGTTCTTCATCAACCACTGCATAAAGTGGTGCTCTGAGAACAGCGGACTAACGGAACGCTACGCACCATTCCGCTCACGCTGTATAGTTCCCCTGATGAACATGCCCGAATTCTCCCGCGCATTTGGCTGTGCGCCAGGGACACTGATGAATCCTCAAAACAAGTGCGCGTTTTGGTAGTGCGTGTCATGCTGCCCTTTAATTTTCGTTAACGTGCGGCAGTCGTTCATGTTCGTTGAAATTGTTAATGCCCAATAATCAAAACGTCTGATGAACCCACCACGAAGGGCTTTAAGTTTGACGCTGTTTATACTGTATCAATTCATGTGATTTTGAAAAAAAAAACACATCTATTTCTGATTACAATTTGTACATTCTTATTCCGTCGTTCATCAGTCATCGGCAAATATATTCACACTGCGAGACTCTCACAGAAACCGTATGCCGTGGCAATTAACTTATGATGAACTGGGGCCGTACACACATATAACAAAGAATCTCTAGGCGCAAGTTCAAAGTAAGATGGAAGTTTGGTGAGATGAAAGAACTTGGATTGAAGGATGCTTGAGCTTCGATTTCAAAAGTAGGACACTATAGCATAGTAAACACAATAGAAAGAGGATTCAGGGTGATCTCCCAGCCTGAAAATAAAATTTATTCAATCATTCAGACAATCAATGTAAGCTTTTCTGTCATAACAAATCTTCCTCGCACTGTCTCCGACAATAAAAGTTACATTGTTATTGTTTTGTTGTGTATTTACCATTAACATTGATACCTGTTGGCCGGAGTTTGTAAAGCTTGATAGGGTACGACTATTTATACTTTCACTCTCTCGGGGACCTGCAGCTTCACTGAGGTATGTAATGTTTGAGACCGTCTAAGTTGTTACCTTTCCCATTAAACTGCCGTGCTACTGCTTTTGGTAAGTTCTTCGCCGTGTGCGCGTGTTGCCCGTGGAGTCTAATATCAACTGGCTTACCTGCAGCACCAATGCATTGTTTGAGACGAAAATCCGGCATATCCCACGCACTGTGGGGATCCATGAATTTCAAATCAGTCCAAAAGGAGCTACATACATCGCATTCTTTGCCTCTAAGGCAAATGAAGGCATTTGTCTTCTGAGGCAAATGAAGGCTTTGTCTCTGAGGCAAATGATGCCATGACCTGTAGTTCACTACAGCACGTTTCTCATTCATGCACGAATGCAAACTGTCAATTTTTATGAAAGCGAACACGCGAGCGCGTGGCCTGAACTCTCCGGTGGCTGCTTGCATCGCGTTCAAGCGGTGCAGAGAGCCACCACAGCCGCTTTTTCTCATCATGTAGTGGCCATTGTCAAACCATATCGGTCGTGAAACTTGGAACGAAATATGGTGGAAAACCTATTGCCAAAGAGACCAATGCGATTGAAGCGCTACTAGGTAAGGAGGCGACAAATAAAAAAAAAGGACTCAGCACAAGTTATTTTCGAATACTCTTTATTTTATATATGTCAAAAAAGTAGAAATTTACTTTTCGGTTTATCTGACAGTTGGCTAAATGGTTGATTGCTTCATTTTCTGGTCGAGCGCCATCATTATGGGGGGGGGGGGGGGGGAGGAAGGCATATGCAGGCAGTCTGCTATTTGGGTTTTTGTTTAGTTCGGTGCATTGTCGGGTCAATGAGGCTCACTTTTACAGCGAAACGCTGTTGGGAGATCACAACAAGGGTCGTTTTTGCGCCGTAGTTGTCCGCCGCTGTCTCCGCTGCTGGTGTCCGTAACCAATATCGCACGAAATAAAAAAAAAAACTAAATAAATAAACACCCATGACAGAATGGGAATCGAACCCGGGTCAAATGCGTGGCAGCTCGGCACTCTACCACTGAGCTACGCCACTGCTTGAAACTGCGGTGCAAACTGACCCTATGTAGGCTTCCTGTCGGTTAAGGAATTTCGTTAACGTGTGTTGTAAAGCGTTTTAGAACCGTAAAGTAACAACCAGGCGTCACACAATGCGAATTGCGTAACGAGTGGGTCGTTCAATGCTCCAACCCATTACAAAAGCCTCAGGCATAATTCTTCATCGTAGTCAGCCACAGCATCAACAAAATGCACGTAATGCGTTACAAGCGTATAGCGGGTACCGCGCCTTTTCCGAAGAATGACGAATAATTCCATAGTAGACGCTTCCCCACTACACAAATATATGATGATTTACGGTGTAGTGGGTACCATGCAAGTGAGCTTGTAGTAGTTACCCCAAGAGTGTTTAAAAAATTACACCATCTACCGCTAAAGGGAACCATGTGTAGATGTGAAGCAGCAGGGCGCTAACGCTTACACTGGCGGCGGCGTTGACGCTGGCGCTCATCGCAGCGTTGCGCAGGAGAGAAAACTGGGGAGGCGCAAAGCAGGCAGTGATGGAGCAGTGTTTCCTACTGGAACATGCCAATCGCTGCTAATGGGCAATGAGAGACAGAATACTCCGACTGGACACAGAGACCCGCACTCCGCTTTTAGATAACGCGCACGCTGCGAATTTTTATGGTTCAACAACGCACAGGAGAAATCTCCCACCGGCACCACCTTGGAGGTCAAGATCCATTGCCATATATACGGGGTGGCCAGTGAACGGTTGTGCAGCGCGAGCAGTCGGTTTTTTTCAACCAAGAAACTCGCTAGCAGACGCTACCGGCGTCGGCGTCGCGAGGCGAAAGAGGGGGGGGGGGGGGGTGCGTAGGAGAGGGGGAGAGGGGGGGACGCGCATGCGCAGTTGGAGTGTGGACGCCGCGGGCAGGTATGCCTATAGGAGAGAGGGGGAGCGTAGGAGAGGAGAGAGAGGGGGGACGCGCATGCGCAGTGGGAGTGTGGACGCCGCGGGCAGGGATGCCTAGAGGAGAGAGGGGGGAGCGCAAGAGGGGAGAGAGGAGGGGAGGCGCATGCGCACTGAGGGTGTGGTTGCCGCGGGGAGGGATTCCTAGAGGAGAGAGAGGGGGAGAGGAGGTTTTTTTTATGTTTATTTTTTTGAAAGGGTTTGCGCATGCGCAGTAAGGGTGGTCACGCCGGCACACCACCACCGGATTAAGCTTCGCCATAAGATGCTTCACATCTAAAAATGCTCTAGAAAGGCCGCTCTTCCAGCTGTCGCTGTGACTGTGCTGCGCGTTCCGCGCAGGCCTGGCGTTTTTTTTTTCACGGTGGTTGCGTGCGTACCTTCCGTAGTTTATTTATTTGGTTATGTGTTCCTACTGCCGCATCATTTCAGAGCTGAACTAGCTCACAGAATGTATAGAGAGCCGTTAATGTGGCTGCCGACTCTGTTCGCTGGCGCACGGCAGGCGTGCCCTCGCCTTTCGTGACGGCGAATGCGCCACGCTAAGCAAAGAAACGCTGTGCTCTAAGGTTGCCCAAAGTGATATCAAGGCTGCCGTCTCACTGCAGTGGTTTTCAACGACTGAGAAACATGAGTTTTCGAACTATTGTGCCATTGTGCTCGTGAGCAGTTCAGTTACAATTTTACAATTTCTTCATCTGCAAAGTATTTTGGTGTATATTGCAGGCACACTATTTGGCTGATAAAACAACCTTGCTGCCCCAATTTTTTTGTTGGTCTTATTTTTCTCTCACGCACGCAATTTGCGAGCCATAAAGGCGCAATAAAATCGCTGAATTATCAAAAGCAAGTAAAAGGTCATAAATTAAGAAAGATATCAATTTCGCGCCATGTAGGGCAAATGGACAACGTCGCTAGCGCTTCCGTTTGTGACGTCTTATTTTTTTTTTGCTTGCTGTTAGTTGTCCTCGTGATACGTAGAAGGCGACGGTGTAAACGAGCTGCCAGTTACTTGATGCACGGGATTCTATGGCATTTATGCTACCAGTTTACACATACCTTGTAGTGGAGAGAAGTGTAGCAGCTGAGCTGCTTGTCGTTTTTCGTGTGATAATCTGAAATCTTACTATCGCATTCATTGCTTCGCCCTAGTGGCGAAACTGTTGTTGTTGTTGTTGTTTTCCTCCAGATATGGCTCATACCCATGGAGGGGATTGGCCAAGTAGAAGGTGACCTTGTTTTTTTTTTCTTTCATGCTTTGTCTTCCTTTTTTTAATATTTTTTTATATCTTTTTGCATCTATTTCTTTCTTTATGTTTCACTGTTTCTCTATTTCTTTCTCTCTCTTTCTATCTTTTTCTGTACTTCTTAGTTTTGCTTCCTCTATTTCTCTTTTTCTCTTTCTTTCTACCCTTATGTTGCTCTCTATTTACTGGTTCTCTCACCCATAAAAGTTACTCCATCTAAAGCCGGAAAAATAGGCGCACGTGTTCGGCGAGCAAGGCACACGATGAAGAAGAGGACAAAAACAGCGCGTGCGAGTTTATGTTGATGGTTCTGCTTAGTGTTGCCGACCGATGAAACAAAAAAAAATACTTTTCCCTATCTTTATTTATAGTTTTTTATAATCCATTTACCTCTCTGACTTTTCATTTACATTGCATTTTATCCTCTTCTTTTTTTACACAGCCTTTATTTTTCCCGTATAACAGTCAGTGAGGCCAATCCCCCTTGTGGGTATGAGCCAGCTTCTCATAGGCGACAACAACAACAACTATCTCGGCTATGCATGGCATAACAGAAAGCTTAACAGTTTCGGTGTAAAAATTAGGGCCATGTTATTAGGGTATTTTTAACCAGTGGGTATGAATGAGGCACATAGTCTGAAGTCATCAAGAAATAATGCTTCAATGTGCCACTTCATTCATGGTATATTCAACATAGAGGGCGTGTGCCAGAAGCAAAGACGAATCTCGATCATCATCGAAGATCGCTCGTGATAGCTTCCGAACGCATCAGTTCTGATCCTTCCTCGGCTCAACGCCCTGCTTCAGTTTGAACCGACGGAGCCTCCCGCTTTTTGCGCACACGACCATCGCCTCCGTCCCTGGAACGTCGACGCGGATTCTGCCGACACATGGTGATTTGACTCGTTTTCTGACTTACTCGCTGAGTTTACGTCTACGCGCCACATAGCCACGGCGAGCGACGCCATTTCGGGAGCGAAGGGAGCAACTCTGATCTTTTTGCCATTTCGTTCGCATAACCGGAATGCGTAAAACACCAGTTGCAATTCTTTATACAGCAGCAAGGGAAACAAGTTCGACAAAAAGCCGATAAGGTGGCCGTTAAGCGCACCTTCGACTCTCCTGCCTTATGCATATCTTCTTGCTCGGTGTCACATTTGAAATGGTACGTTAGCGATGTCAGGAAAAACTGAACGGGATAAATTAAACTGAACGTTTGTTGATTTGAAGATCAGTGTTGACGTGTATGTGCCTGAAGCTCATCACCTTTCGAGGTAGGTTGGTACCTAGTGCCGAAAGAATGCGGCATATACACACAAATGGTGGCTTTCTAACAGATAGGAGTAATGGCATGAAGAGAACGATTGAAAGGTGCGTTTCTCGGTATCGCAACATACTTCCGCAGTGGCTTGTAAATAAATAATTTCTGCCCAAATAATCTACAGAACGTTCCCAATAAAAAAGCTTGCTCGTGTTTTTTAACCAGATGCAACTGGACAACCGTCGCTAGATTTGTAAACTTCAAATGGTATATTATTTCACGGCATTGAAAAGGTATACCTTGGCTTCTGCTATTAACTACGGTAGCCCGGCGTATCTGCGGCCATTCCACTTACACGGGGAGAGAGTAGAGACAACGGTGTTACCAAGGGGGTTGAAAAAAAGTGGGTGTGACTGCTAAAATAGTATCGCTGATTGGTCGCGGACCATGTTCACGCTCGTGATATCGCGGTGTCTCAAGAAGTGAACCAAAATAATTACACCATAACAGGGTTAATGTAACGCCACTTATACGTTCCGTACCATTGAAATTATTTGGCATGTTTCCGTCAAATTCTTACGGAAATATATGGAAAACATGAATTCGCTATGGAAAGAAGTTGATGTATTAGAATAGCACGTTCCTGGGAGGACGTGGAGTGCTTTGAGTATGTCCTTTATTTCGTACGTGAATGGGATCAAATCAGTGTGAGAGCCAGGCGGGCGTCACAGGGTCGTTTTTCAGATCCATTGGGCAAAGGACGCCTCCTCGCGGCTTGTTAAGGTGTTAACAACGCTACAATTACGACACGGAAACACGCCCAATGTAACAGCCGCAGTAAAGTCGCACTGCCGCAGCTGAACGCAGAAGCGAGGGGTATCAGAAATAATGTTACGATGACCGCCACGAAAACGTGGGGAAGGAGAAAGAGAAGACGACGAAGCGCGTTTGTAGTGAAAAGCGATTAAAAATCCTTGGAAACGGGTTGGCACTGGAGCCAACCCTTCTACTAGTGGCCTTGTCTCCTTAAGGACAGATATATGAGAAGACAAGAAAACGTGTCCCAACGTTTGCTAAATTTATCCCTCGTGTTCGAGGATTTTTCGTCGCTTCAAGCTCCCATGTTGCACTGGGCTTCTGCGCGTAATCTGAGTCCGATGTCTCTAGTAGGGCTTCGGCTGCACGCTAGTAGAGCCTCCTGGGCTTAGCGATCCCGGCTGCCTCGGGGAGAGAATGCAAGCCGACTGCAGAGACGCGACTACCTCTCACAATAGTAGCATGACTACGTTTCCACGATAATCACTCACTTTTGACGCCTCAAACGCAGGCGATAAACAACATGCGCAGATGTTCGTTCTGTAATTCTTTTTGCTCGCATCGGTCAGTCTGCATTTTAGAAAACAATTTGATCAGAACGTGAAGCTCTTGCCAGTATAGTTCTTTAAAGCTGGCGGTCGCTCTACTAGCGCATAAATAGAGCAATATCCTCCATAATGTGGTAACACGCGCTATTTGTCACTCACGCCTATAACGCAGGAGTCAGAAGAACAGCTGCTATACAAGGAACGTTCTTCTGTCGATGACGCCGGGAAGGGACAAGAACGCCGTTGGAACAGTCTGTCTCTAGCGGTATTAGCCGTTGTTGTGACAGTATTGTTGAGCAGCCTGCTACTCTTCGCATGCGTGGTATCCAAGGGGTCATCAAGCAAAACCATCCCTACGGTAAGCATCCTGGGGGGCTTCACCGGGGGAAAAGATTGAACGAGACAGCGTGATGGAGCCGGGCCGTAAAATCTGGTGTCATCGGCAGCGTTATCCGTGAACGTAATATTCCGTTGGATGAAAATATAAACATGTCACACAGGGCTTGATTTGACGCAGTGTTTCTCAGAACAGCTTCGACAATTAGTGAAGGAACTCTGATGAAAGAAAATTCGATAAATTTGTGCCGAGAACGTGACCGAACCCAGGCCTTCCTGCTGCAAGGCAAGCAAGCTTCTGGAACGCGTCGACGACTGAGTGGTTTATGTTGCACAAAGGGCAACCTTGGGAGCGAGCGCTGGCGCGGCGCTGCCGCCATCGCTGCTCTTAGCTGCTTCCACGAGCCGTGGCAACTGCGTTTGTATGGGCTACGGGCTGGCGGCGCCACCTTTCCACGGACATTAATAGCGGGTCTCAATAACTCTATCGCCGTTAAGGTCGAAGCTTACGCGTCCTTCAATTCAATTCATTTCAGTGACGTATTCCGTCACGGAAATGACGTCGAAAAAATACGCATAATCAGAGGACAAAGAAAAAAGTTCCGTCAACGGGTGTCGAACCTACGACCTCTTGGTCAGCGACAACAGATGCCGGGCACGCTATCCACTGCGCCACAGTCCATACTCTGTAGGCTTTAAAAACAAGCCATTTATATCTACCACTGTCTTCTCACATTGCTCTTGATAAAGTGCAGTAATGCATGCTCTCACCGTACAGCTACCACAAGCATCTATGACCACAAGGGTTTGTTTAATCATTGATCATGGACGTTAGTCGTCGGGATACAGATGTACCACCAAGCGTCAACGTGGATGCATCCACGTTAAACGGTGGCATATCAATCTACAATAAACATTCAACTACTTCTGTAAGGACAGGTTTCACTTTCGTGTTATACCGATTCCTATGACGGAGGGATCAACCATGTTTTTTATTATAATTTTGACTGCGTAAAATGTGTACCTCTGCAAATCATCATCCTTGTAATCAAACTGTCTTTGTTCGATTAGCACTGGAGCGGTTTGTTTTTAAATACTTGAAAATTTACAGGCTAACATCACTTATACTTGCGGCCTGCAAATCAAGCGCTGATAACTATACGGAAGCTATTCTTGTTCTCTGCAATAGAAAAACCATGTACAGTAAACATAGCAAGGGGTGAAAAAGGGATGTGCGGGGGGAAAAACTCTGCTGTGAGGGTTAGGAAGAGAGGAAGGAGAGAGAGCAATATATAAAAACAGAAAGATAAAAGAAACAGGGAAGATGACCACGCTGAAAGTGATAAAGAAAGAAAGAAGCAGGACAAAAAATAACAAAAAAGGTAGAAGATGAAAAACGAGCTCTCCCTCCGTTTGCCAGGTGGCGGCACTTGTATTCCAGCTCCGCAGTTTACTCAGTTTGCACGGGCGTGCAAATTGCTCTCATTTTTTGCCCGAGAATTCATGCCACGGCAAAGATTTAATGTTCTCGTGGGGTAGCATTTGATTTGTAGCGTATTTGGGGAAAAAAATATAGTTTATTCGCTAAGTTCGGTAAAATAATCCGAAACCGCGAAATCGGGGGGAAAAGTGTTTTAGGAGGCTGAAGATAGTATATTTTTTTGGCAGTCCAAAGTGCTCTTTTATTTAAGAAAACTGGCTTCAGCATTACTTATGTGGGCTCGAGTCCACGTCTGTAGTAAACGTCATCAAAACTGGACATTGTGACCAGGACCAGTTCATCGTCCTCCTTTGGGCTGGCCCTATATCGATTTTTGTAAGGTCGATAGACCTTCGGCCAACTCCTGGTGGAGAACAATTATCTCGATTCCCCGGAAGCGGACAGGCGGATATGCGCGTTTACATTCGTGTGGTTATGCTTAGTGCACATTTTCTTATCGGTGTCAAAGAAGCTTCACAGTAGTACCAATCGTAAGTCAACCACTTTGTTTCTCTCGTCCTTCTGCAGGTGGAGACATTCACGTCCCCCCCGTGTTCCCCAAGTTTTGACGACCAGCGTAACACGGGCCTCGCAAGAGATTTCATCGCTGGCTACATCACCAGAAGATCGACACGGTCATCCGCACCCTCACACAACGGATAACGACTGCACCGCGACCCTCTGCCGCACCGTAGGCGACGTGGATACGGTCAGAATTAGACTACAACGTTGATCCGTGCGATAACTTCTACAAGCACGTCTGCGGGAAATACAGAGGAGCGGTTGCTTTCGACTACGTAAGGGAGAGTCGCAACTGCCACTTTTGGGCGGAGCGCATTTAACTTTGTTTCCATTGTTTTATGTTTTCTGCAAAAAAAAAGCGAAAAATACTGATATTGTTCAGTATACACGATTTTCTGTTGTCAGGTCACGTGCGATCGCACTGCGACAATGTTTTGTTGGTTTCGTTTGTTTATGGGCTTGAACGTTCCGATGCTCTCATGCCGCATTCTGTGCAGAAATATTCAGTGATAACATTGGCGGGGCTTGCAATACTTGGTTAAAGCATAGCTGGCCGAATATAAAATGCAATTGAAAGACGACGTTCTTGAGTGGGGGCTGCTGCTCACGTAACACAAGCAATATTAGAAGAATCAGGGGATGATATTTCAGAAATACGCCACACAGCACAACAGCCCCTTACCAGGGGAAAAGCGGTATGCCCTAACCCCCCCCTCCAAAATTTCGATGCAGGCGACTGTTTAACCGAAAAGATGTCATGACAAAGGTATTTTTTCCTCAAATAGTCGAGGCCTCCAGCAAGTGCCCCCCCCCCCCTCGAAGCGCAATGACCTTAATGCGGCCCTAGTTGGTTAATCACTATGGCCTCGAACACTGCTCGAAAAAAGTACGCAGGAATAGGTCTGCTAGTGCTATTGTATCGAAACAATTCGTATCACTGCATAATCGCATGTCTTGGAACTATGGATCATTTTTGGTTATTTACCACGCAAAAGAAAGAATCGTTAAAAATGAATACAAGTATGCGTGTCCACGTGTTAGTCGGAAAATACGTTAGCAGTTTTTATCAATTACGTATTGGGCTTTGGTGCCGAGTATGCATTCTTCTTCATTTCGTGGACGCGACAGTAGAGTACACAGTAAAATCGGATGGTGGGCTCATTACAGAGTGAATTCTGCCAGCTCGCAAAAACTGTTGTGGCGAATTTTGATAGCACACAGACAGCTTAAAGTTACTTCATAAAGCATTTTGAACTGTAGAAACGCAGTTTAGATCTTTTTCCAGATTTGATGCGATAACCATCAGCGAAGTCTAAGAAGCTAGCTGCAAAAGGCGTGACGTTGGAGATGACGTTTTTCAGGAAATATAACGCCCAAAGCACCACAACCACTTGTATTGTATCCGAGCAGTTTAGCATCCCATGCCAAGTAGGAAGAAAAAATGGCTCAAAGCTTGCACTGAACCGTGCAAGGCTGAATACACAGCGAAGCTGATAGGCCTCATGCTTATCCATTGCTGTATTTAGGCAGAACTTTTGCGGGAACTTTTGCGTGAGCTTGGCTTGAACTTGGCTGCAGCCTAGAATGTTTTCTAGAACTTATGCTTTAACTTGGCTTGGACTAGGCTACAGCAATGTTTAAGTTTTGCCTGAACTTTTGCTTAAACTTGACTTGAACCTGGCTGTAGCGATGCTCACCATTTACTTGAACGTGGTTCCACCCTGGCTGTAGCGCTGTTCAATTTTTCCCTTGAACTTCGCTTGGACTAGGCATATCCAATCGGTGCGTCCATTGCAGTTCTCGCGCAGCGGTAAGACTTGCTTCTCGGATCGCGGCGTCCTCCTTGGGAGTATGATTTATCTTCAGGCGACGCATGACTGTGCATGGTTAGGCGCGAACTGTACAATAGCGGTATGACCACAAAATATCACATGACAGTAATGCGACTATGGTAACGCGCTCGCCATTGGTGTGCTGTTCCAAGCTGGTGGCACGGCACTTTCACATACTCATTTCATCAAGGCACATAGCCGTTTATAGTGTTGATGATGGTTTTCTGATAGGCCACACAAATCTCTGTGGTACATACCCGTTTGTTCGGCTAAGTGTTGCCTCCTTCAGTTTTAGTGGACAACTGGTGAGTAATGGGATTTAGCCAACATTCTGGCGCATACGCGTTTATGATGATGATGATATTTGGTACGGGGTGAGCAGCCAACGATTTCCTAAACAACTTCACTGTCAAAACCAACGTGACTTTTCAACTCTACTTGCTCGCGTCCAGGCCGAGGCTGATGACAGGATTCAACCCACGACGATAGCGACAAGGTCTTGTTGCTACGAAGCGTAGTTGCTGGTTGGTAGAACTGGTTCCGCAGAGGGGAGGAGCGTGTGTTAAATGTAGCGAGAGGAAATCTGTTCACTAACGACAATGATTTAGCACTCCGCGGGATGTCTCCTTCACGGGATGCTTAATCATGCCTCACTTGGAGGTTTTTGAGCACTTGGCACACATTTTCGTAATAGTCAAACTCGCTGTGTATACATGCTTAACATCATACTAGGAACACTGCCGTGCACTTGCTGGTCTTTATTATTGTCTCTTTTAGATGGCCATTCACTTAAAAAAAAATAATATCACATTGATATCGATGGCTAG
>JALIZH010021091.1:0-22666 GCA_030522465.1 Rhipicephalus appendiculatus
CCTCCATGAACGCAAAGCACGGGCTAGAGGAGAGGGTGGTGAATGGCTGGAACGGGCGCATTCGGCTGGCATTGAAAAAAATAGAGGAGGCGTTGGCGCAGCGCTAGCCACCATGACTGCCTGTTCCTTTTAGAGACACAATACAGTTACATTTCCCTTGTCGTGCGGCCGGGTCCCATACCATTGTAAAATATATCGGCGAATGTTTTATTGCGATATCAATTATACGGACACTCTCGACGGATTCGTGCCATCGGCGTTGCCGTCGCCGTGACGTGGCGAATAAAGGACAAATTAATAACATACCTCTGCGCCTCGCATGTTCTACCCGCGGTGAACGCGCGCGAGCGGGAGCCATAAATGCGGCTGAAGCAAAGATGAAACGAGCCGGCCTGTTTCCGGCGCTCGGAGGGCACATGCGATAACATCTCCCCGCGTGTTAGACCTGCCGTCGAAAGCTCAAGAGGAGAAGAAACGCCCCCCTCCCGCCAGGGGCGCAGCCAGAAATTTTTTTCGGGGGGGGGGGGGGGGGGCACCACCGATTTCGGGAGGGGCACCTCCTTGAAATGGTCATTTTTCGCGCTGTATGCCATGGCGAAAAAAAATTTCAGGTGGTGCACGTGCCCGGTGTGCCACCCCCTGGCCACGCCACTGCCTCCCGCGTTTAAAGAGCACGAAGGGACGCGGGGAGGAGAGGGGCGGTCTCTCGCTCTAGCAGGAACTGTGAACGTTGATTCTAAGGGTGCGGTCACGATTGCTGGCGCGCGTGCTATCTCGACAGGCATCAGTGGTCGGCTCGTATACCCTTCTACGTGCTGCGCTCTGAACGCGGACAGACAGTGCAAAAAGAGCATCTCGCCCTGGAGCGGCTGCATTCTCGTACAGCAGCGCCTCGGTAAAGTTACGCGATATCGGATTCAAAATATTTAGCTGCCAGTCTGACTTCGTATGGTGTGGTATGGTATGTTAAACTTTATTCAGGTCCTGAAGATCAACCCGTAGGTTTACGCAAGCGGTTCCCACGTTGGGACAATAAGGTTTAACCTTACCGCTTTATCGTGGGCCTTCTGGACGGCATGTTCTTGATCTAAAAGAGCTCCACTGTGAAGTACTCCGCCACCAATCTCTTTCCTTGTCACAGTCTGCGAATGCCACAGGACACTGCCAAAGCACATGGTCCAGAGTAATGACTCCATTAGACTTGTCGCAGTTGATTTGGTCCTCTCTATCTGGGTATATCTTACTAGAAAAGTTTGGATTCTGGTAAGTTATTGTCTAGCTAACTCAGAGTGACCGCTTGAGATCTATTGAGCTTAGCGTGTGGCACTGCGAATTCTTTTCTGTTCATGTAGTATTGCTTTGTGACTTCATTATATGTAAGTAATCCAACCCTGTTCTCCTCCCGCATGTTATTGGGATCCGGGTCGCGTAGTGCACGGATAGTAAGCCTTCGTGCAGCTGCGTTACCCACCTCGTTTAAGTTCGTCCGAAATGGATCGACAGACCCCGTCTGTGCAGAAACCAGCGGATTTCCATATCTTGGCTGTTCATCTCACCAATTAGCTGGGCAGCCCTTTTGGTTGTAAATCCTTTAGTAAAGTGTCTCATAACTATTTTAAAGTCTCTGTAAATTCGCGTCCACTTATTATTCCTGAAGGCCAGTACCATTTTCACTTGTTCCGCGACAGTGCCATCTTTAGACATGATAGTAATAGCATCCCGACTGAGTCAATCTGCATCTACTACTACTACCGTGAATGCTTTCTTTCCTCTGACCCATGCAGCATCTACAAAAGCCGCATCTTCTCTACCCTGTTCTATCTCAGGCAGCAGAGCTTTGGCCCTTGCCTTTCTTCTTTCGTGGTTGTGCATCGGGTGCATAATCCTCGGGAAAGGAGTAGCCTTGATTATATCTCTTATAATATCGTCTAGCTCTGCTGTGTCTTCACCCGAATCTCTGGATTCAGTTGGGTACCACCCTACCTTTTCAAGTATTCATGTACCCGACCTTGTTCCTGAGAGCCTTTCTCCGGGGGCTTTTTCCCAAGCTTCAATTATCTCGCCTATTGTGTTACCCCACTGTTGTTTTGACAAGCCTTTTAATTAATCTTTTATGCGAAGCATCTTATGCTCGGGGCTTTGTCCGTCCCTCCCCGCGTCCCTCGTCCGGCGTCCCGCATCCGTCCACTTTCATGAAGCAGGGAAGCACCCATTATGCGAACCAGAAGACTGTAGTATTATAAAAGCCGTCAACCACTACTACAGTCATCAGAGTCATGGCCGAGAGCACAGAGAGGCTGCTCAGCAATGGCTAGGCAGGTGGTGTCTGTCGCCCAGGTTGATACCCATTCCTTGATCTTGCTTGCATGTGTTTGGAGGGGGGCTTAGTCCGTCCCTCCTTCCGGCGTCCCACACCACCACAGCGCGTGCCCTCCCCCCTCTCTCTCCTACGGTCACCCCATTTCTCTCCTCTAGGAATCCTCTACTCTACGGAGCGCCGCCCGCGTCCCACATCCCCACACCGCATGCGCGTCCTCTCGCCCTCTCTTCTCTAGGAATCCTCTACTCTACGGAGTGGCTCCGGCGTCCCACAGCGCATGCGCCTCCTCTCTCCTCTACTATACGGAGCGTCCCACACCCCCCACAGCGTATGCGGGTCCCCTCCCCCTATCCTCTCCTACGCTCACCCCCTTTCTCTACTCTAGGAATCATCTACTCTACGGAGCGGCGCCCGCGTCCCACATCCCCACAGCGCATGCGCGTCCTCTCCCCCTCTCTCCTCTAGGAATCCTCTACTCTACGGAGCGGCTCCCGCGTCCCACACGCCCACAGCGCATGCACGTCCCCTCCCCCTCTCTCTCCTCTCCTACGGTTCCCCCGTCCTCTCCTCTAGGAATCCTCTACGGAGCGGCGCGCACGACAGGTGGTGTGACAGCTGCATACTCCGCTGGGGGGCACCACGGTATTTCCGCGGTATGAAAATGACGGAGCGCGCGCGCTTCATTCTCTCTCCTGTGCAGCGCCGCGATGAGCGCCCGGACCGCTGCCGTGAAATGAGAGCGGCGACGTTCCTCCCGCTCAAGCTAATTATCTCTCCGCTGCTTCGCATCCACACATGGTTCCCTTTAGCGGGAGATGAAGAATTTTTGAACTTGTTTAGTTTCATGTGTGTCTAAGCATCCCAGCTACGTAGGGGAAGTGACAGAAGGCGAATGCGTGGACCTGTCTCATGGCGCTGTCCTCTCCCAACCCTGTGTCTGTTAGTTATTCTTCTTTGCAGTCTTATGAGAGAGACCCAATTTTAGGCAAATGCCTATTTTTAGATGCAAAGCATCTTGTGCTCGGGGCCCTGTCCGTCCCTCCCGCGTCCCGCATCCCGTGTCCCGCGTCCGGCCACTTTCATGAAGCACCCATTATGCCAACCAGAACGCTGTAGTAATATGAAGGCCGTCAACCCTACTACAGTCATCAGATTCATGGCCGAGAGCACAGAGAGGCTGCTTAGTAATGGCTAGGCAGGTGGTGCCTGTCGCTCAGGTTGACCCCCATTCCTTGAATCATGACCGAGAGCACAGAGAGGCTGCTTAGCAATGGCTAGGCAGGTGGTGTCTGTCGCCCAGGTTGACCCCATTCTTGATCTTGCTTGCATGTGTTTGGAGAGGGCTTAGTCAGTCCCTCCTTCCCGCGTCCCCTTCCCCTCTCTCTGCTACGCTCACCCGCTTTCTCTCCTCTAGGAATACTCTACGGAGCGTCCCACACCCCCCACAGCGCATGCGCGTCCCCTCCCCTATGCTCTCCTACGCTCACCCCCTTTCTCTCCTCTAGGAATCATCTACTCTACGGAGCGGCGCCCGCGTCCCACAGCGCATGCGCGTCCTCTCCCCCCTTCTCTCCTCTAGGAATCCTCTACTCTAAGGAGCGGCTCCGGCGTCCCACACCTACACAGCGCATGCACGTCCCCTCTCTCTGCCCTCCTACAGTCCCCCCCCCCCCCCCCCCCGTCCTTTCCTCTAGGAATCCTGTACGGAGCGGCGCGAACGACAGGTGGTGTGACAGCTGCATACTCCGCTGGGGGCGCCACGGTAGTTCCGCGGTATGAAAATGACGGAGCGCGTGCGCCTCATTCTCTCTCCTGTGCAGCGCCGCGATGAGCGCCCGGACCGTTGCCGTGAAATGAGAGCGGCGACGTTCCTCCCGCTCAAGCTAATTATCTCCCCGCTGCTTCGCATCCACACATGGTTCCCTTTAGCGGGAGATGGGGAAGTTTTTTTTCCTTGCGTTCCCATTGCGTCATTTTGATATATGAGCATGAATCAGACGTTAAGGAGGGGTTGTACAGTAATTAGAGTTCCTATAAATGCCTGTTTTTGGCGTTTGTATATAAATGCCTATCTATAAATGCCTATGTTTGAAATTTGAACCTATATGAACACTATTTATGCTCAAATTTCTCTCTAGAGTGTAGTCATATGCAGCTTTTCTGGACACCAGCGGTTTAGTTCGCGTGAACGACACCACGTGGCGTATCGACCTTAAAGAATTCAAAAGTCCCGCCATGACGTATGCAGTGACGCGGCACTAAATAAAACATAATAAAAAAATGGTACGCATGCCCTGAGACTGTCGCTTCACCTCAGTGCACAGAAAACAGAGCGCTGTGCGTCGGCGTTATCTCGGCGGCGACGACTGGCAATGAATCGACAGTTCCTCTATGCGTACCGTGCCAGACGGCTCGCAGCATTCCGCACGAAATGTCTGGCCATGATAGACTCACCCGCGATGCATCAGGACAATCGTGTTTTCTTTATTTGTTTTTTTTTCTTTTAGTTTCTGTGCTGTGTGCTGCCGGAGCTGTGGATATTGGAGCAGCATGCTGCTTACCGAGTTTCTTCTTGAGCTAGCGTGAAAGCATTATACTTCGGTACGAATAGGATATTGTGGTTGCTCGTTTGCTCCTTGCATTACCTCAAAGTAAAACCGGATAAATTTGAGAACGCTAGGAATGAGAGTAAAAAATGGAGTTAACGGTAGTCCTTTTGTTTTCTTTTCATTTAGCTTTTATCGAAATCTGGCTGCTAACGCCAGCTTGCCGCCATCGAAGCAGGCGTGCAAAAATGATACAGTCGTCGAAATATGATCCACTACACAAGAAATGTGAACTTTGCTAGTTTTTTTGTTAGGAATGAACGTATACCTCAACACATACGACCGACGTGTCATGTAATAACCTCTAGATCCTCCCTCTATCCCGCCCAAAAAAGGCACCTATATATTTCTCATTTTTCTTTCTTTTTTCTCATTTTATTGCGATAGCAATTATATGGACACTCGCGGCTGGTTTTCGCCGTCGGCGTCGGCGTCATTTGCCGTATATGTATATATATAACCGGGCCCGCCCGTCGTTCGTGAGTGTGAGAAGACGCGAGGGGGGGGGGGAGTCCCTCGAGCGACCTTCGATTTTACGAACGGGGGCGCGCGCGTTATCTCCCCTTCTCGGCGGCCGACAGCGGGCGGGGGGGGGGGGGGCGACGTTCGATTTTACGAGCGCGGGCGCGGGCGCGCGCTTTATCTCCCCCTTCTCATCTCCCCTTCTCGGCGGCCGCGCCGGCGTACCCTTCTACGTGCTGCGCTCTCAACGCGAAGAGAATTCTCTTAAACAACGTTTTCTAGAGTTGCGTGAGATCGGATCCAAAAAGAGTTAGCTGCCATCCTCACTTCGTATAACATTACAATTTTTTGCTGTCGCATTCATTGCTTCACCCTTGCGGTGAAACTGTGACTTTTTTTTCTACAGTCGACTGACTCATATGTTGGAGATGATTCTCTTGAATCCGTTTGGCGCAGATACACCGAGCGGTTGCACCGTGCCATGATTTCGGTGTCGCACGTACACTTCTGATCGCGATCAGGGCCGGTACGGATCGAGCTCGCTCGACGGTTAGCCAAACAGCGATTGAGGCCCGTGTTCATAAACCGACCTTATTTTAGGGGCGATTAGGGCCCAGCCTTGTCGTCGTCCGCGTCCGTTACAGGGATATTCGTGGATGTGAGACACACAAAAAAAGGTTTAACAATAGACTAATATCAGTCATAGTTGTCAAAGAACAATATAAAATACCTAGAAGCACAAACCCTTTATACTAGTCGGCGACTTAAGTTACAAATTATGGACCTTAGGACCTAGCTTTGTCGTCGAAATTAACCGTCCGCTGTCATGGTGGTAAGAAAACCATTGCTATAGTCGAATCATGAGTGTATGTGAGTAACAAAATATTTACAATAGGCGAACAACAATTATAATTGTGAAGGAACAATATAAAACACCTGCAAGCACAAACCCTTTATACTAGTCGGCGAATTCAACGTACACATTATGGACCTTAGGACGGAGCTTTGTCGTGGACTCTCTATGTCACTTTGTCACTCATTTCCCATTATATGGGGCAACGCTCGGGTAACATATGTGAGACACAGAAAAAGGTTTAACAATACAGTTATATCAGTCATTATTGCTACAGAACAATACAAAACACCAACAAGCAGAAACCCTTTATACTAGTCGGCGACTTCAGCGTAGACATTATGGACCATACGACCTAGCTTCGCCCACTCGTCATCATTCACTTCGTGGAGATGCGTGGATTTCTTTTTTTGCCCCCCCATTACCTTTTCGACGCCTTACAAACAAACAAATCAATCCAACCTTTCCTTAACCTTACTGCCGCGATAAGGTGGCGCTTCATAAGGTAGCCCGGGCGGTACCTTAAGGCGCCCCTTATGCGGCGCCGTTCGGCTAATAAGTAAGCAGCTCTGCAAAGGCGATCGGTTTCGCCGCACTTTCACGAAAAGGTTACACGTACACACTCGGCGTCCATATGTGCAATGAACGCTGTGAGTGCTCAGAAACAACCAAATTCCATGGAAGAGTTCAGCGACCGTATGTTGCTGAGCAGGTCTCAATTATCGAAGCGAGCACTACTCCAGCATGTCCCCGAGCTTCGGCTGGAAACGATCCCCATCTACATCGGTTTTTCCGCACCACCACTCCTCTAGCTGTTGGTAGAGGAGTGCCATCCTCACTTCCGTTTCTACGGCGTAGTTACTTTCAAATTGTGAATGGTGACTTGGTGTACATACCCTAGGCCACACTTCCCCGCATTGTTAAAGGTGTGAAAAAATTGCTGCGGATACGGCACGTAAGCGAACGTGTTTCACTGCAAGAAGGGATACACTTTTGTTTCAAACTCGCGCGGCCGTTGCTGGCAACCAAACAGCATGAATAGGTAAGCAAATACGTAAGCACTCAATAACAAAACATATGTATTACACGCACAAACGTCCACGCACTCGCACGTGCGCATAAACAAACACGGACAGACGAGAAACAAACTAGGGGTCTGCGAATAGTGAAATTTCATCACGAATCGAATTCGAATCGAATAGTGCCGAATACTGGCCAAAAAATATCGAATTCGAATCGAACATCGAATAGCTTATTTACATGAAACGTGTATCGCCAGTTACGGCAAGGCAAAAGAAAGGTAGAGACGCCATGGTGTGCTGGCAGCATTAGTACGCACTTGTACGGTTTTTTTTCTGTTTTTTTTCAGCTTTTTTGGGCGCGCAGACATGTTAGAAGAGCCGTCATTCCAGTCAGCAACGCCACTCTTAACATCCTAAAGGTTCACAGAGAGGGTGCGGTAGCTAGTTTTTAAGTAAGGAGCACTTTAGGGGTCTGGGCTGTGGTATGCTGTCGTAGCTTGGCGCAGCGCAAGCAAAAGTACGAATGGTATAGCCATCTGCAGCATATTGAGCGCTCGCTCGCGCCAAGGAGAAGCCTTCTTCCTCATGTTCTTAGAGTGCCTTAATGGTGATAACGGAGCGCGCGGTCGCGCCAAGGAGGAGTCTTCTTCCTATTGTTCTTAGAACGCCTTGATGATGATAAGTGAGCGCGCGCTCGCACCTACTTCCTCTTGTTCTTTGAGCGCCTTGATGATGATAAGTGAGCGCGCGCTCGCTCGAAGGAGAACTATTCTTCCTGTTGTTCTTCATGCGCCGGGATGATAAGTGCGGAGGACTTTAGGGGCCCAGGCTGTCGTATTGTGTCGTATGCTGCCGTCGCTTGGCGTAACGCAGGCAAAACTACGTCCAAAAATAGAAAAAAAGAGGAAGCAAGCGGGAAATAGAAAGAGAAAGAAAGAAAGGGAAAAATAGCAAGAAAAACAGAAAGAGCAAGAAAGAGAAATAGATAGACAAAGAGAGAGGAAGAAATGAATAGATGGAAAGATAGAAAGAAAATGGAGGAAAAAAATTGCACCATCTCCCGCTAAAGGGAACCATGTGTAGATGCGAAGCAGCGGGCGGTAACGCATACAACGCTGGCGCTCATCGCAGCGTTGCGCAGGAGAGAAACCTGGGGAGGCGCAAACCACGCAGTGATGAACGGTGTTTCCTACTGGAACATGCCAATCGCTGCTAATGGGCAATGAGAGACAGAAGACTCCGACTGGACACAGAAAGCCGCAGTCCGCTTTTAGTTAACGCGTACGCTGCTAATTTTTATTGTTCAACAACGCACAGGGGAAATCTCCCACCGGCACCACCTTGGAGGTCAAGATCCAGTGCCATATATACGGGGTGGCCAGTGAACGGTTGTGCAGCGCGATCAGTCGATTTTAGATGTGAAAAATCTTATGGCGAAGCTTAATCCGGTGTGGTGGTCTCTCTCCTCACTGCGCATGCGCCCTCACTGCGCATGCGCCTCCCCTCCTCTCTCCCCTCCTACGCTCCCCCCTTTCTCCTCTAGGCATCCCTGCCCGCGGCGTCCACACTCCCACTGCGCATGCGCGTCCCCCCCCTCCCCTCTTTCCCCCTCCTACGCTCCCCCCTCTCTCCTATAGGCATCCCTGCCCGCGGCGTCCACACTCCCAGTGCGCATGCGCGTCCCCCCCTCTCTCTCCTCTCCTACGTTCCCCCCTCTCTCGCCTCGCGACGCCAATGCAGGCAGCGTCAGCTAGCGAGTTTCTTGGTTGAAAAAACCGACTGCTCGCGCTGCACAACCGTTCACTGGCCACCCTGTATATATGGCAGTGGATCTTGACCTGCAAGGTGGTGCCCGTGGGAAATTTCTCCTGTGCGTTGTTGAACAATAAAAATTCGCAGCGTGCGCGTTAACTAACAGCGGAATGAGGGTCTCTGTGTCCAGTCGGAGTCTTCTGTCTCTCATTGCCCATTAGCAGCGATTGGCATGTTCCAGTAGGAAACACCGCTCCATCACTGCGTGCTTTGCGCCTCCCCAGTTTTCTCTCCTGCGCAACGCTGCGATGAGCGCCAGCGTCAACGCCGCCGCCAGTGTAAGCGTTAGCGCCCGCTGCTTGACATCTACACATGGTTCCCTTTAGCGGGAGATAGTGTAATTTTTTCACTCAGTTCACGTCGTCGTATCGGTGTCAAGACCCAGACACGGTCACCGGGCTGGTATTCTGCATGGCGTCGTCGAAGGTTGTAGCGATGACTGTCGATCTTTTATTGGCACTGGATGCGCAGACGGCCAGTTGTCGGGCGTCTTCGGCGCGCTGGAGGTACACGGCGACGTAGATGTTTTCCTCATCGGTGACGTTCGGTACCATGGCGTCGGGCGTCGTTGCCGGGCTCCTTCCGTAGACCAACTTGTATGGCGCCATCTGCGTCGTTTCTTGTACGGCCGTGTTGTATGCAAAGGTCACATACGGGAGCACGGAATCCCACGTCTTGTGCTCGACGTCAACGTACCTGGCCAGCATATCAGCGATGGTCTAATTAAGGCCATTCGTCTCTGGGTGGTAGTCGGTGGTGCGGCGGTGGCTTGTCTGGCTATATCCCAAGATCGCCTGAGTTAAATCAGCCGTAAAGGCCGTACCTCTGTCGGTGATGAGAACCTCTGGGGCGCCGTGACGAAGGACGATGTTCTCAATGAGGAACTTAACTACCTCGGCGGCACTGCCTTTGGGCAGGGCCTTCGTTTCGGCGTAGCGGGTGAGGCAGTCGGTAGCTCCTACGATCCATTTGTTTTCGACAGCCGACGTCGGGAACGGCCCCACTAAGTCCATGCCGATTTGCTGGAACGGTCGGCGAAGTGGTTCGGTGGGTTGCAAAAATCCCGCTGGCCTTGTCGGCGGTGTCTTGCGACGCTGACAATCCCGGCATGTCCTCACGTAACGAGTGACGTCGGCGGTAAGGCGTGGCCAGAAGTACTTTTCTTGTATCCTCGCGAGCGTGCGGGAAAACCGAGGTGGCGAGCCGTCGGGTCGTCGTGCAGGGCATGCGGAATTTCTTGTCGCAGTGCCGAGCGTACAACGATAAGCATAGGCGTGCGCAGGGTTCCCCTTCAGAGGGGGGCAGAGGGGGGGCGAAGGTTCATCGCAGCGCCCCCCTCCCTATTAAGTCAATGTATGGGGCAGAATTTGCGCCCCCCTCTCTCAGGTGACTAGGGGGGGGCGGCCGCGCCCTCTGCCCCCCTCGTGCGCACGCCTATGACGATAAGGTAGCTGGCTCGAGCTGGAAAGAAGTCCTTCACAAGGACGTTGTTTTTCAAGAAAAAAACCGGCAGATCCCACGCACTGTGGGAATCAATGTAATGCGAAGCAGCCAGCAAGAAGCAAATCATGCTGTACATTATATGCATATCATTATTTAGATGTTAGGACGTGTCATTTGTGTTCATCACACAGTTACGTTGCGCAATACAAAATTTGGTGTATATCAAGCTAGCGAACTGGGCGCAAGCGCACCATCATTGTGGCATGGAAATGGCATTGTAGATGACATGCAAGCCAAGATTTTCATGTTACCACCTGCCACTTATGTTCGCTTAATTTTTTACCTCAAATCGCAGCGAGACGCGAGACCAATCTGCCTCCGTTTCGCATGCGTTCGCATTCTCGCGCTTTGCGCATCGTGCAGACGCCATCCGCGTTCCAGCGTTTAAACTGACGGACACTTTGTCAATAGGGAGTTTTCGAACAGCGTACACAAAGCTTGCGGGCGCTGCGGGCGTAGCGTTGCGGGCGTCACTTAACGGGAGCCCGCAAGAGGTGAGCGTACGACGCATGCACCGCAACACCCGCAAACTTTGCGTACGCTATTCGAAAACTACCAAACTGTTTTCCTCGAACGCCTGTGCACAATGAGACGGGGTCGGTCAGAATGGAATGTGATGCGCGCGTCTCCCTCCTTGCATGATTAGAGACGCCGGGCGTAGCGACGCTACGCAAGCAAAGCGCGAGCGCTGTAGAGTCCAACGCGACCGGCGTCCATTTGCGCCCCCCGGCGCCCACCTGGCACCGTGCCAAGGCGCGGCTGGAGGGACGGATGGACGGACGGACGGACGTGAGTATTAGACATTAAAGGCTTTCGCCTTAAAAAATTCGTGTATATCAAGCTAGCGAAACGGCCAGGGAGTACAATGTGCGTGGCATGGAAGTCATGTTGCACATGACATGTCATGATTTCCATATTACCACTTGTTATTTATGCTCGTCATACAGTCACTTCACTCAATACGAAATTTGGTGTATATCAAGCTAGCGAAACGGCCACGAGAGTGTCATGAGCGTGGCATGCAAGTCATGTTGCACATGACATGTCATGATTTTTATACCACCACTTCTCATTTATGCTCGTCATACAATCACGTCGTTCAATACCAAATTTGGTGTATATCAAACTAGCGAAGCGGCCGCGAGCGTGCCATGAGCGTGGCATGCAAGTCATGTTGCACATGACATGCCATGATTTCCATATGACCACTTGGCATTTATGTTCGTCATACAGTCACGTCACTCAATACCAAATTTGGTGTATATCAAGCTAGCGAAACGGCCGTCAGTGCGCCATGAGCGTGGCATGTAAATCATGTTGTACATGACATGCAGGTCATGGTTTTCATATTACCACCTATCATTTATGTTGGTCATGCAGAAATGTCTCATCGTACCAATTTTCGGATATATCAAGTTCAGAAAGTGGCCTCAGGAGCACCATGGCCATGGCATGTAAATCATGCTTTTCATGACAAGTTAGTCATGATTTTCATGATATGACCAGTCATTCATGTTTGTCATACAGTCATGTTATGCGATACCAATTTTGGTATAAATCCCATTAACGATACGGCCAGGAGAGCACCAAGTCGTAGGCGGCTAGATAGATAGATAGATAGATAGATAGATAGATAGATAGATAGATAGATAGATAGATAGATAGATAGATAGATAGATAGACACGCTCAAAGTCGCCGAAGTTCGCTAAGAAATGCTTCGCATTTAAAAGATGCCAATCCTCGCCTGAAACTTTTGGGACAGCGATGGTCCTGCCCTCCAGGTATTCCATTAGACCCCTCAGTTTCAGGTCGGCTCGCTGTCGTTCGGCGAAGTTGTCGGCACTTATGGCTCCCAAAAAGCGGGTGGTGGTGGGTCGACGGGGGCACGAGACAGGCAGTCCGCGTCGGAGTGTTTCGTTCCGTACTTGTACACGACGCTAATGTCGAATTCCTGAAGTCTTAGGCTCCATCGCGAGAGGCGACCTGAAGGGTCCTTCAAGTTAGCTAGCCAACACAAGGCGTGGTGGTCGCTTACAACTTTGAAAGGCCTGCCGTAGAGCTAGGTGCGAAACTTGGATGTTGCCCAGATGATGGCAAGGGACTCCTTTTCTCTTGTAGAATAGTTGGCTTCTGCCTTGGATAGCAACCGGCTAGCATAACTGATGACGCTTTCCAGTCTGTCAGACCTCTGCACAAGCACGGCGCCGAGTCCAACACTGCTCGCGTCGGTGTGTACTTTTGTTTCGGCCTATTCGTCGAAATGCGCAAGTATCGGAGGCGTCTGCAGGCGTCGTTTAAGTTCTTCAAATGATTCGACTTGCCCAATTTCCCACTTGAATTCCATGTGGGTTTTAGTGAGGTGAGTTAGCGGCGCGGCCATCCTTGAAAATTCCTTCACGAAGCGTCTGTAATGGTCGCACAAGCCGAGAAATTGGCGCACGGCCTTTTTCTCAGTGGGTGGCGGGAAGGCGGCGATGACAGCTGTTTTCAGCGGGTCGGGACAAACTCCTGACTTGCTGATGACGAGGCCCAAGAACAAGAGCTCCTCGTATGCGAAGCGGCACTTTAGATGCGAAGCATCTTATGCTCGGGGCTTTGTCCGTCCCTCCCGCGTCTCCCGTCCCGCGTCCCGTGTCCCGCGTCCCACGTCCGGCCACTTTTATGAAGTAGGGAAGCACCCATTATGCGAACCAGAACACTGTAGTAATATGAAGGCCGTCAACAACTACTACAGTCATCAGAGTCATGGCTGAGAGCACGGAGAAGCTGGTTAGCAATGGCTAGGCAGGTGGTGTTTGTCGCCCAGGTTGACCCCATTCCTTGATCTTGCTTGCATGTGTTTGGAGGGGGGCTTAGTCCGTCCCTCCTTCCCGCGTCCCACACACGCGTCCCCTCTCTCTCTCCTCTCCTACGCTCACCCCCTTTCTCTGCTCTAGGAATACTCCACTCTACGGAGCGGCCCCCCACGTCCCACACCCCCCCACAGCGCATGCGCGTCCCCTCCCACTATCCTCTCCTACGCTCACCGCCTTTCTCTACTCTAGGAATCATCGACTCTACGGAGCGGCGCCCACATCCCCACAGCGCATGCGCGTCCTCTCCCCCCTCTCTCCTCTAGGAATCCTCTACTCTGCAGGGCGGCTCCGGCGACCCACTTCCCCACAGCGCATGCCGTCCTCTCCCCCCTCTCTCTCCTCTAGGAATACTCTACGGAGCTGCGCACACGACAGGTGGCGCGACAGCTGCATACTCCGCTGGGGGGCGCCACGGTAGTTCCGCGGTATGAAAATGGCGGAGCGCGCCGCCTCATTCTCTCTCCTGTGCAGTGCCCGGACCGCTGCCGTGAAACGAGAGCGGCGACGTTGCTCCCGCTCAAGCTAATTATCTCCCCTCTGCTTCGCATCCACACATGGTCCCTTTAGCGGGAGATGGGGAGGTTTTTTTCTGGCTTCAGAGTTAGTCCGGAGGCATTGGTTGCTTGAAGTACAGCTTCAAGGCGCTGGATGTGTTCGTCGAAGTTTGAGGCAAACGCAACGACGTCGTCCAAGTAGACGAGGCATGTCTGCCACTTTAAGCCAGCCAGTGCTGTATCCATGACACGTTGGAAAGTTGCAGGCGCCGAGCAAAGGCCAAAGGGCATGACCTTGAACTCGGAGAGGCCGTGCGGTGTTATAAATGCAGTCTTCTCTCGGTCTCTCTCGTCGACTTCGATTTGCCAATAGCTGGTCTCAGGTCCATCGACGAAAAATACTTCGCGTTGTGGAGTCGGTCCAGTGTGTCGTCTATGCGTGGGAGAGGATACACGTTCTTCTTCGTGATTTTGTTCAGGCGGCGATAATCGACCCAGAAGCATAGGGTTCCGTCCTTCTTCACTAAAACCACGGGTGACGCCCACGGACTCTTCATGTCGATGTCGTCACATAGCATTTCGTCGACTTGTTTATTCATGGTCTCGCGTTCGCGCGTCGAAACTCGGTACGGGCTCTGTTGAAATGGTCGGGCACTTTCTTCGGTTATGATACGTTGTTTGGCGACTGGGGTCTGTCGAATTCTTCACGACGATGAGAAGCAGTCCTTGAATTGCAGGAGCAGGGCTTTGAGCTGGTCGTGCTTGAGCTTCGGAAGGCTCGGGTTAACGTTGAAATCTGGTTCGTTAGCTCGATTTGTCGAATCAGGTACGGTAGCATCGCACAGGGCGTAAGCATTGCTGGCGGCAACGCATTCGTCGGTGTAGGTGCCCGTCGTACCAATGTTCAGGTACCTATATTCGTGGCTGAAGTTTGTCAGCACTACCTTTGCTTTACCGTCACGCAGCTCGGCTATACCTCATGCCACGCAAATTTGACGGTTCAGGAGTAGGTGCTGATCGCCCTCGATGACGCCTTGAAGGTTCGCGGGTCTTTCAGTGCCGACGGAAATAATGACGCTGGAGAGCGGCGAAACGGTCACCTGCTCTTCTATCACATTAAAGGCATGATTCCCTGGCGTCGCGTGGGGCGAGAGCGCTTTTTCTGAGTTTAGTGTTATCGACTCAGACCTCAGGTCGATGACGGCGCCGTGGTCATTTAGGAAGTTCATTCCAAGTATCACATCCCTGGAGCAGTGTTGTAGGATGACGAAGCTCGCAGGATAAGTCCGGTTATTGATGGTGACTCTCGCCGTGCAAAATCCTATCGGCGTTATCAGGTGGCCTCCAGCTGTACGGATTTCGGGTCCACTCCAAGCGGTCTTTACTTTCTTCAGCTTTGCGGCGAATGGCCCACTGACGACGGAATAGTCGGCCCCAGTGTCTATGAGAGCGGTGACGTTGTGGCCGTCGATGAGAACGTCGAGGTCGCTAGTCCGTCGCCTTGCGTTGCGGTTAGGTCGTGGTGTCGGATCACGGCTCCGTCGATTTGTTGCGCTGCTTCCATGCCGCGTCGTCACGTCTTCCACGATCCGCGAGGTTTCATCGACAGGGCTCTGACTGCTTCGCGTCGTGTTCAGCAGGTTTCATCGCGGCGTCGTCGTCGGCGGAGGGTCTTCGTTAGTTCGTCCTACAGTAACCGCACCTCCATCGGTTGCTGCCCCTAGTTTTCCGGATACGGGCTAGGCGACCGCCCCCGGTTTGGGCCAGTGTACTGCCAGCGGTGCGGCGACATTTAGCGGCCGGGTGACGGTGAACGGGATGGTGGTCGTTGTTGCCACTGTGTTCCGGTAATCTAGTCTGTGATGTCGCGAGGTCGTTCACGCTGCTGCGGACACGGCGCGTTGACGGCGAAACCGCGCAGCCCCATCTGTCCGTACTGGCAGCGGCGGTAGGTGTGGCCGGCCTCCCCACAATGGTAGCAGAGCGGGCAGTTGTCAGGGGCGCGCCAGACGTGGGTTTTCCCTGGCGCGTAGCGCTGGCCGACAGGAGGACGGTAGGGCGTCGGTTGTGGTGGTGGCGCCGGCGTCTGGCGACGGAACTGCGGCGAAGCGGTGACTTGATGTTGTCGCGGAGCGCGAACAGGACGGCGGACTGCAGCAGCGTAGGTCATAGCCTCTGGATGTGGCTGCGGTGGTTCGGGAACTCCCAACGCTTGCTGGACTTCTTCACGGACAATGTCAGTGATCGAGCCCAGTTGAGGTTGTGGGGAGGGTAACAGCTTGCGCAGCTCCTCCCTCACGATCGCGCGGATCGTTTCGTGAAGGTCGGCGGAGCAGAGCCCTTGGATGTCGGCGAAGTGTGGAGCCAAACGGCGATGGTACTGCCGGTTGCGCATGTCCAGGGTCTTCTCGATAGTTGTCGCTTCCGAGACAAATTCTTGGACGCTGTTCGGTGGCTTCCGCATCAGTCCCGCGAAGAGTTCCTGCTTAACTCCTCGCATCAGCAGGCGCCCTTTCTTGTCTTCGGGCATTTCAGGGTCTGCGTGGCGGGACAGTCTAGTCATCTCCTCCGTGAAGAGCGCCACGTTTTCATTTGGCAACTGCACACGGGTTTCGAGGATAGCTTCTGCCCTCTCCCTGCGGACAACGCTTGTAAATGTGGCGAGGAACCTGTTGCGAAAAATGTCCCACGTTGTAAGATTTCGCTCTTGATTCTCGTACCAGGTCCTAGCGGCGTCTTGTAAGGCGAAATAGACATGCCGAAGCTTGTCGTCGTGGCTCCAGTGGTTGAAGGTGGCGACCCGGTCGTATGCTTCTAACCAGCTTTCCGGATGTTCAGCTGATGATCCGGGGAAAGTTGGCGGCTCTTTGGGCTGCCGGAACACGACTGGTGTAGGCGGCACAGGGGTGGTCATCGTGCCTGCGGTTGAAGTCGTTGTCTTGGTTGACCTGGTGTTTTCCGGCAGGAGCGCGTGCTCTGGCTGTTGTCCCTGCTTCCTGCGGCTGGTGCGGCGACGAACAGAGTTATCCCTTACGTCGTCTTCTTCGCGGCTTGGGCTTGGGTCAGCGCCTCGCGGGGGCGTCCGGAGCATGGACGAAGCAGCACCTCCACCAGTCGTCACGTGGTCGTGACGTCCACGAAGGCAGCAGTCGGCGTGTCCAAGTTGAAACTCTTTAATTGGCCGAACTTGTGGCCGGGAAACCGAAAGTCAAACTACAGCAAGCAATGCACGCTGTGCACTTATACACTGATAGCGGCGAACAGAGCGTCGACCGTCGATAAAACTGATCATCGTTGGAGTGCGCCGGCTTTTATACATCGCGCGTCGAACATTCTAGCCTTATCACTGGTCGTCGCGCAAGCTCTGGAATAATCTTGAGTGTTCGCGTGCTGAGCGCAATGTTAAGAAAACGATCTACTACAAACTTGAAGTTTCTCGAACACTGAGGCGCGATCTCCGCCGAGCATTGCTCACAGTATTCGTGGGTTTAAGTAGATCACATCAAAATTACACGCGTGTTCCTATTGACGAGACATGTTTCCGCCAAAACCTTAGGAACAACCGGCTGGGGCGGGGCAAACTCGGCGTCTGCAGTGCACTCTAATGATATTGTACTTTCTCTCTCACGTGACTAAAATCACATCGCCTAACTGCAAGTGACGTGACATTTTCCCTCCAGAACCACGTAACGCGTGCGTAGTGTGGGAAACCCACCGAAACCTGAGAAGAATATTCAAGCCTAGCCATATCCTAGTATTACTAGCAAAAACTTTTCACCTCTAACAAAAGCTTGGTATTACTAGCGAAAGCTTAGAAGCTACGTCGAACACTCGTTCCGCTGTTGGTTTCAGTCTTGCGAAACTATACAAGCTGCGCACATTTTTATTTATAGATGTTCAAAATGACATGTTACTACGGTACGTTGTCGTGGGCTGCGAGGGCGTGCGAAAAGCTGCTGAATCACAGGATTTTCGTTTTGTAAGTGGCAGCACCAGTCCCTGGACTTCCCGAAAGCTTTGACCCAGATACGTCATATCACACGGACCTATCCGATACAGCGCACAGTGCTTTATGATGTAAAAGAAAGAAGGCATGGTGGTCTTTTTCTGTTTACCTAGGGCAATAGATATGACAACAGATGAATAAGAATCCCAGTTTCACCGCAGGGGCGATGGAATGAGTGCGACAGCAACAAATGACGTAAGGCTGGCAGCTCAATATTTTAGAGCCAGTCGCGCGTAACTCTCCAAAACGCTGCTGTAACAGAATAGAGCCGCTTTAGGTAGGAAAGCGGGTTTCGCATAGTTTATTGGCTTTGATAGCGCAGCACGTAGAAGGGTATACGAGCCGTCAGCTGATGCCTGTCGTGATAGCGATCGCGACCGCCTCCTTATAGTAAAATTTCGCAGCTGCGGCTTGAACGCCCCTCGACCCCCCCTCCCCCGCCTCAACGTCTTTTCACGTCGTTGAAGCTGCGCGGAAACGCCCCCGCCTCAACGTCTCCTTTAAGCGGGCAGGGCGTTTCCGCACTGCTTGAGCAGCATTCGACGGCATTCTTTACACGCGGAGTGATGTTATCGCATGCGCCCTCCGATCGACGGAGATGGGCCGGCTCGTTTGATCTCTACTTCAGCCATGTTCGTGGCCACCGCTCGCGCGCTTTTACCCGCGAGTCGATTATTTGACGCACAGGGGAATGTTGTCGATGTGGACTTTATACGGAACATGACGGCTACGACGACGACGATGGCGAGAACCTATCGATAGTGTCCATTTAACTGCTATCGCAATAATACACGGTTGAGATAAAAAAACAAAATTCTAGATTTACTGGAATGCTAATTTTATTGGCTTATCCGACGAAGTCCTAGCTATTAAAGTACGTTCAGATCCCATTGACACAAGGAGTGTTTTTCGTCATCTTAATTTGTTTAAATTTACGGCGACATCTTAACACTGCTGTTGAATAAACAACAAATAATGTTTCCTATTCCTAACTTGGCTCAACTGTCTCTTGGTTTCATTAGTTGTGGCTCACAAGGTAATGAACCCCTCGAACAGTTCCCCTTCTTTGGTCAAGGTTATGAAAGACACTTGCGTTAGCCCTAAAGTAAAAAAGCAACTGAAAAAAAAAACTGTATGTCCACGAAGTGAATAATGTTGGAGGAGCCTGCTCGGAGCTAATCGGGTAAACCGTGAATCCTTCGTACAATTCATCTACTGCGATATAAAGACGTGGCACGTTGTTATAGTTACATACACATTGTATACACAATGTATATTATTGTATACATCTGATACACTATATACACAATTTAAAATTTGATGAGCTATATATACATTTGATGGACTACATGTACAGGGCTGGTCAAAAGTTCCCAGGCCACTATCCTATGTATTTCTATGGGAGCGTGGCCTGGGAACGTTTCACCCCCCCCCCCCTGTACATTATATACACAAGTATATAATGCCGCTGCCGTGAGTCAAACGCCTGATGCTCATGAACGGTAAACGAGGAGCAATCAGGCGTTCTTCTACCGGGTTGAGCGCGGGCAGGTGATCGGGCTTGGGGAGGGTAGCGATACCCGTGCGTAACAATATTTCCGGCAACCAGAGAGTCTTTGCAAGTGAAGCGAACTCTGTACACACTGTAGTCGGTTGATGACGTGGCAGGCAACCTTCGTTGCAGCACGGCAATGGCGTTGGCGTGGGATTGCTCAATGCGGATGCTAGCGATTGTGGGCAAGTTGTTGTCGAACCACAAGCGGTCGCATACCTTGCAGCTATGGCCGAACGCGTGGTCGAGTAAATCGCGCTTGAAGCGCGCGTCGGCGACACCAGATTGAGGTAGCGAAAGCTTTCGGTGCTTGGCCGCTCCATCCCGCGCCCGTACCTCTTCGAGGTTCTCTTGCCGCCGCTTCCGCGCTGCTTCGGATTCGCGGGCTTGTATCTCGGGTCCGCACGACGCTCACATCTCTCTCTTCGGTCTCGCGAGCTCTCACCGCAAGGTCTTATGGCGAGCCTGCGCTGCTGCTGCCTTGCGAGCTCTCACCGCCGCTGTCCTGCCTTCCTGGGTGTTCATGACTAGTAGGGGTAGCGAAGTGCACTGAGTGAGCTCCCGGCGAAGCGAAAGGAAGCGCGCCACGCGCAGCCGTTCCAGCGTGATGGCAGAAAGAGAATGTGTGGTCTGGAACGCGCTTATTCTTCATCATCATCAGTCTCATCGTCACCGTCATGACGTTTAGTGCGCCTTGCATGCGCTGTGCCGTGATGACATCGTCATCGTCACCTGGCGACGGAGAAGCCCCTGAGCATAAGGAGCAAGCTCCTAAAACGTCTAACTTTGTCATTACATTACTATGCTTCGCTTCTCTAAGCTTAGTTCGTTTCCTTTACGTTGCTGAATTCTAGGCACCTGAGAATATCGTAACGAAATTATTGAAACGGAGAAATAAGTTTCCACCACAATACGCGTACGAAAGAGCGAAAGAGCTTTTGTTCACCATAATTTGATCGGGCGTTCCTTTCCTTAGTATGTTTAAAAGAATCAAGTAAGAATTACAAGTGTAGATCTGAACACTCTGATACGGGTGGAGTGTTTAAACATTCACCAAAAAGGTCATAAAATGAACAGAAAAAAAGAAAAGACAGCTCAAGAATACAGCGAGAAACCGAAACCAAAACGAAAACTATTTTCTTCTTGTTTCGGCGGCGACATCTTGTGGGATGCTGTGGAACTAAGTCAATAAGGGCTGCAAAAAAAAAAAGAAAAAAAAAAACTTCCCCATCTCCCGCTAAAGGGAACCATGTGTGGATGTGAAGCAGCAGGAATGGCTGGTTTGAGCGGAGAAACGTCGCCGCTCCCGCTTTCGCGGCAGCGGGGCCGGGGCGCGCATCGCGGTGCTGCACAGGAGAGAGAATGAGGCGCGTGCGCTCCGTCATTTTCATACCGCGGTACTACCGTGGCGCTACCAGCAGAGTATGCAGCTGTCGCACCACCTGTCGTGCGCGCCCCTCTGTACAGTAGAGGATTCCAAGAGGAGAGAACGGGGGGGGACCATAGGAGAGGAGAGAGGGGGGGACGCATGCACTGCGGGGGTGTGGGGACGGAAAGGAGTGACGGACAAAGTCCCCGCAAGCACATGCAAGCTAGATCAATGAATGGGGTCAACGGGATGCGGGGCGAACCTCCGTAGAGTAGAGGATTGCTAGAGGATAGAAGGGGGGAGCGTAGGAGAGCAGAGAGAGGGGGGTGTGGGACGCGGGGAAGGAGGGACGGACAAAGCCCCCCCGCAAGCATATGCAAGCAAGATCAAGGAATGGAGTCAACGGGACGCGGGCGCCGCTCCGTGGAGCAGAGATTCCTAGAGGAGAGAAAGGGGGAGCGTAGCAGAAGAGAGAGAGGGGGAGGGGGATGCGCTGTGGGGGGTGTGGGACGCGGGGCCCCGCTCCGTAGAGTAGAGGATTCCTACAGGGAGAGAAAGGGGGGAGCGTAGGAGAGAGAGAGGGACTGTGGAACGCGGGACGAGGGACAGACAAAGCCCCCGCAAGCACATGTAAGCAAGATTAAGGAATGGAGTCAATGTGGGCGACAGACTCCCCTGGTAGTGCGTGTTATTCTTTGCTTGCACCCACCACCTGTAAAGCCATTGCTAAGCAGCCACTCTGTGCTCTCGGCCAGGACCCTTGTGACTGTGATGGTGGTTGACGGCCTTATTGTACTACAGTGTTCTGGTTCGCATAGTGGGTGCTTCCCTACTTCATGAAAGTGGCCGGACGCGGGACACGGGACGCGGGAGGGACGGACAGAGCCCCAAGCATAAGATGCTTCGCATCTAAAAAAGGAAGACTGGGAGCGCCGACGCCCGCAATCGAACCAGCGACGGCGCGGTGATGCCGCGCGCCGAACGTAAGCGATTAGCTCGCTTGGCCACGGATGACGGCGTGTCGCCTGTGATAAGAAAGGGTTTATCAATGTACCACAAGAATTTGAAGGACCGCGTTTCAAAAAACGCGTTAGGGATCAATGTTGCCCCAATTGCGGCAAATTAAGAATGGCTTCAATCGAAAGCCGAGTGTCAGGACTGCATTTGATTTACTGACCATTAATATAACTCACTTAGTTTTACCCCAGTGAGGGTTTTTGTTTAAAAAAACAGGCCACATTTTTCGCCGTTTCCATAGACTTCCATTGTACGATGAGAACAAAATTTGAGCTTAGTACAACCTGATCGCTGCATTCTTCTCGTGCGTTTTGGTTCCCAGAAGCGCTCTGTGGCCTGCGTTTTTCACCATTCGCAATTTACGCTTAATTATTCACGAAAACTCGCTCGTTTGATTGAAAACGCGCTAGCTTTTGCGCCGCGGCCACCAGGGGCGCTGGCTGTTATGTGTCCAGAAAAGCTGCATATGTTGAGACCGTTATTCATGTTGCCGGGCAGCAACGTTGACTGTTGAAATATCTATGTGGTTCAACCTAGTCCTCCAGTTCAACCAACTTCCGGACACCAACCGCTGGCAGCAGTGAAATGGAGTGTACCTGTCGCCATACGCAGCTGCGCCGACATGACGCGAGCGGTTTGCGAATACGAAAACCGAGGAGAGCCGTCAGTGAAAAGCAGTCTGAAGATCAAAAGAACAAAAAAAAAAGGGGGACCCTTAAGCTTCGTCTTTAAGAGTTGGACGCGATAGAGATATTCTGAGACTTGTGCGTACTTCAACCACTTAGTGTATACTT